>CM077463.1:4754322-4761822 GCA_039654755.1 Calcarius lapponicus
CACAGGCTTTACCCCTGTGATGTTTTCCCAGTGCCTTTCCAGTGGGCAGGGGATGGGGAAGAGTGCCCCAGCTCAGGGTGGGGTGACATGCCTGGCTTTGGTTCAGCACAAAAATAAAATGCTGAGTGATGGAACACGCTCAGACAGGAAATCACTTATTCCCTGTGCAACTGCTATGACAGCAATGTTGATATTGGATCTTCCCTAGCTGAAAGAAAAAATAGGGCCTGATTTCAGTACAGATGAGTCAATGCCTCACTCTGCAAGTTGGTTTTCTACAGCCCTGTGCACAGTATCAACCACACAAACTGCCAGAGGTGGATGGTTGTACATTTATCTTCCTTTATCTACAAGATGCATAGCCCTGAGTAAGGAAAAAAATAGACATTTAATTTTGTTTGGTTGTACCCAGTAAGAAACAATGAAAGATTTTCCAATTGCACTTGAGGGGACTTTCATTTCTATTGCCCTTGAGACAGAGATTTATACCCTGTCACTTGAGAAAATCTCCTTGCACTTTTAAATCCTGTGATGTCTTTGGGGAAGAGGCTAATAGTCCTCAGTGACAAAAAATCTCCTCTGGTCATTTCATGTGGGAAAGCTTTAAATTTCCTGACACCTGTGTTGTAATTTTCTCTGCAGTCATGATTCCTCTGAAAAAGATGCATGAGCCCTGCTCAGCCCACTGGCCAAAAGGACAAACCTCATCTTGGCAGATATGTATTTGTTTCTTTTTTTTCCCCTCACAATTTGCTCTTCCCGTGTTGCCAAGAACAGAAAAGACAGAAAGAGCTATTGTTTCATTTATCCTTTCCCCAGTGCTGCAGGTGGTTCTCAGCTTTGGAACAAAGTGGGAACAGGGAGTATTTGAGAAGTCATGGCAGCAATTGACTGTAGGGGAAAATCAGTGCTCCCCATCAAACCCAGCTCAGCCCCCTGTGCATACCCAGGTGTTCTGTTTCCAAATGTTACATTTTGCTCTAGCTGTCACCGTCAACCCAAACTCTGTGTTCTACCAGCAAATATTTCAACTTGATTTACACATTAACGGGCTCAGGTTAATTAACTTCTTTAAAATGTGTGGAAAAGGAGACTTGCACCAAGAAGCTAGGGAATCCTTGTGAAAAGGCATGTGAGAGTCTGAGAATGAGGTACAGATGGTCACTAATGTCACTCTGTGCCTGATTTGTAGTGATGTTATATGAGAGCAGAGTCAGGGACAGCCCCCCTGTGGGTTGTCAGTCCCAGGAGAACAAAGCCTGGGGGCTGAGATGGTGCCAGCTGCGGTTGCCACGTGCCTTGGACTCACATTCCCTGGCTTTGTTTGGCAGCTGCTTTTCAGATCCCTGCCTTGCTCACAGCAAGGATGGCAGAGCAGCAGCACCCCAGCACCTCCAGGGTTTCCTATTTTTGTTTTAAAAGTAGTGTTTCCTTGGAAAAAAAAAAATCATATTTGTTCCTCTTGACATGATATCTCCTTCTCTCTGCTTGAACCCCTCCAGCCATACCTGCATGCACACATTAGGCCCATACGTGCTGCAGTGGCCTCACCAGGTTGATGGTCACTGGCCAAGCTGTGCTGGCTTGTTTTCAGTGCTTCTTGTCCTGGAGCTCCCTGCCAGCACTGGGAGCCTCACAGAATCCCTCCCTATGACTGTGCCCAACACAAGTGTTTCGTCCTGCCACTAAGGCAAGTCATGGAAAAAATTGTTGTGACCGTGTTCACAGGGGTCTTAGGAATGAGGGAAGAGACGAGGTATCTGACTCCATTTTTCAGAAGGCTTGATTTATTATTTTATGATATATATTATATTAAAACTATACTAAAAGAATAGAAGAAAGAGATTTCATCAGAAGGCTAGGTAAGAATAGAAAAAGAAGGAATGATAACAAAAGCTTGTGTCTCGGACAGAGAGCCGAGCCAGCTGGACTGTGATTGGCCATTAATTAGAAACAACCACATGAGACCAATCACAGATGCACCTGTTTGCATTCCACAGCAGCAGATAATCATTGTTCACATTTGTTCCTGAGGCCTCTCAGCTTCCAGGAGAAAAAAAATCCTAAGGAAAGGATTTTTCAGAAAAATGGTCTTGGCTACAGTTGGTATCCCCATAGAGCTGGGGGAGGTCTCAGCAGCCAGGGGGCTGCCTGGGTTGCAGGATGTGTCTCCTGGAGCAGAGGCACAGCACACATTTCTCACCCACCACCAGCGTAATTCATCTTAGGCCTGAGCACACGAAGTTGCTCAGCAAGACTGAGGCCATGCATCGACCTTCCCCTGCCTGAAATCACTCCTTCGGAGCTTTAAAGGTCCACCTACTCTCATTAAAAAGAATTACAATCAGTGAGAGATCAGCAGTCACTCTGCAGCAGGGTGACAAATGACACGGTGACATGTGTGACGTGTCCCGTGCGCTTGCTGTGCAGTCACTGGTGCTGCCCACATTCTCTGCAGGGAGCCCCATGGTGGGGATGAGGGTGGCAGTGTCCCTGCCAGCTGGGGAGCAGCCCCTCAGCCTGGGAGCCACAGAGCGAGAGAGACATTATCCCCAACCCTCCCAACAAGAAGTGCCCCAGCACAGAGAGAGGAGGCAGCTAAGAAATTTCCTTGGACCATAGTGGGATGTGGGGAAAGTGCTCACAGAATCAGATGGCTCCTCCGAGGCTGAAGATGCTGAGATTGATTGACAATTGGCTTCTCCCAAAGCTCACAATCCCATCACACAGTGGCAAGTTTGACCAGCAGCCTTGCTCCAACACACTGAGCACAGCTGTGAAGGCATTCTGGTGTCACCCTAAACCAAAACACATAAATTGTGCTCTTGTGTCCATGGGATTGCTCCAGCAGATCCCAGCCTCCAGGAAGGCAGCACCAGCCTCACAGAGAACCCACCACTGGGCATGAAGGCTTTGCACCTTTGAAGAGGTGCAGGATGGATATACCTGTCCATCTGTCCGCAGGGGTGGGGACATCCTCCCATTTTCTTTGTCCTTTGAGGAGGGCAAATGCAATCTTTCACTCCAGGGAGATGCCAGCTCTCTCTTAAGGCAAAATGCAGTTCTAGATTCCAACTAGAGTGTTCCTATATGGGTTTCTAACCTAATTTCATTTACGATTAGTAGAGGTTATGAATCATTTCCCTGTACAAGACCTTGTAGTGCTGTTGAGAGAAAAGAGGCAAGGGGCGAAGCTGGGTGTGATGCATCCTGCCACTGAGCAGCCTCAGCAGGCCCAGTACTTGGTTTCTTTTGTCCTGAAATCTAAAGCAGCTCAGCCCAAAGCTGTTACCCTGGGGCTGGATTAAAATCAACATTTTAATGCTAGTTTGATTGTCAAAATAATCTACTAAATAAATGGTCGAAGTAAAAGATGGTTCTTGAAAGAAACCAGTTCCACCCAGCAACAGAGGAGTTCAGAAAGATGGACAGGAATTGGAGGAAGACACTGGGCTGTGGTGTGAGATCAGATACCTGTTAATTAGTTTAAAATGTCTACTAAAAGGGAGCTAGGAATTGCATGATTCAGTGATTGATTAGTTAAATATCTATTAAGGCATCCCTGACTGATGATCTTTGAGCTTGTACTTGATTTACTCCAAAAGCTCCAGGCATTTTTATTTTTTATGGCAATGAATGTTTTATGACCCTTGAATCACCTGTTTCATTGAGGCAAGGTTTCCCAGTTTCTCTAGAGCACAGGCATGAAACTTCCTACCCACAGCCTGGGCTACCACTTGCCTGAAGCTGTTCCCAGGCAAGCTTTGACCTGGGAGGGAGTGAACTTTCCACTCCCCCAGAAAGGCACATTTCAAAGCTGTTGTGATGATCACAGTGTGCTTTGGGATACAGGTCAGTTTAAACTTTTAGACTTAAATAATGCAAAAATGCTTAATTTTAATTTAAATTGTATTTATTTTTTCTACTTTTAAGTTCTACTTTTCAAAACTCTACCTGTAGATTAACATCATATTTGAAGACTTATGCTGACGAATTCAGCCCTTCCAGCAGTACAAAAATTTTCTAAGTAGCTATCAAATGGGCAGATTCACTTAAACTAAGCCTTTCTACAAAACTGTTCTGGTTTAGCAAACTGGCATTTTTAATGGAAAAAATATGTTACACTGAAGAAATTCCAGTCCTCTTCAGCCAAATTCTTGTATAAAGGCTTTTATAACACTCAAAAGGTCAGTTTGTTTTCTTGGAGAAAGCAAGTTCAATATTTTCTTTCACTCTCCTAAACCCAAAAGAAATAAAAATAAATAAACAGCCTCCTTCTGGTACTAAAAGTGCCATTTTTGTACTCTTATAATCTCTATAAATTATGTAGTAAAGTAGCTTAAGACTTCTGTGGCTGAGGGCTGGTGAACGTGAATCTGTGGAAACACCAAAGTGCCGAACGTGAAGACAGTTGTTTCTCACTGACAGCCATGAGGCAGCTTGGGAGTTCTTCCACTGCCCTGGTGGCTCCAGTAGGGGTTTTTGGGTCATTGTTCAAACATCACTCTATGGAAGTCCTGCCAAAGCTCTCAACGTGGAAAAATGACTGAACTTGGGGGTGTGCACAGGTGGATTTGGCTTTTCTGGCCCCAGGTTTGCACTCGGGTTTCAGAGCCAGAATTTCACGCTGGCTGGAAACCCTGCTGCTCTGCAAGGTTTGAAGGTCATCAGGGACTGGGGTGTGAGCCAAGTCCACATGTCCTGCTGTGAGGCAGTCCCTGTGAGGACAGACAGACACTGTGAGGCACTGGGCAGAGAGGATGGTGGTGCTGGTGGCTCCTGCTGCAGGGCTGGTGGAGGGTGCTGATGTGCTGCAGGTTTGCTGGGGAAGGAGAACAAGCCTGCTTTTTATAAGGGCTTTGCAGTGGTGGGAGATTATTTATGTCATGAGAGAGGTGGGTGATGCCCATACACCTTGCCCATGGGGGAGAAAAGGAGGTAAGGGAGAACTCAGGCTGCTGCCAGGAAATCACATCTACAACGGTGAAACAATTGCTTGGGTGAAGCGAGGGGGCTAAGGCTGAGTCCAAGGTGCCAGGCAGGAGGGCCTGGGGCTGTGGCTGGCAGGCCCCTCATTCCAGCCCCTCACTGCCAGGGGCTGTGCCAGGTACAGCAGCCCCAGTAAATCACCTCTTCTGAGCCTGGCTCTGGGGGCAAAAGGATGTCTCTGTTTAATACATGTTAAAATCTGCCATCAGCGCAGAAATCAACAGTTTAGCACAGCGTGGGTGGTGTTGAGGGAATCCTGCAGGCTTGATGTACAATTAAATCTGTGGTTTATCTCTCAGTCAATTGATTGTTGCATCCTTCTTCGATGAATGAGCAGCAGGCACTCGGGTCACAGCCTGTGCTTTGAGCTAAGAGATGCAGTAGAGAGCACACTGCAGAGCCCAGGGCAGCAGGAGAGGGACAGGAGATAGCTCAAGATGCCCCTTTGGAAGGGCAGGCCTGCTCATGGTGCCCCAGCTGGCAGACAGATGTGCCTGTAGCCAGCACTGTGTGGGCACTGGGACTGGGCAGGACCTGCAGGATATGGAAATGTGCTGTGAGACCCCTTGCACTGGATCCACCGAGGCACCAAAGGGCACATGCAGGAGTTGTGTTTCTGGCTTTAAGCAAGAGGCTGTTGCTCGTGAATGGGGGCATCGGAGAGCACAGGCAGGCCCACAGGCAGACTGCCTGCTTACATGGAAGCTATTGGCAGCTCACTGGAGACTGTCTGGACTTTTCATGGCCGTGTGCTCATTCTCCTCGCATCTTGGTAGAACACTAGAGGGCATTTCTCAAACTGCAGCGGATGCCCTGCACGGATGATGATGCTCCAGGAGGTAAGCTGTTCAGAACAATGAGTATTATTTACTGGGTACACAGGGTCTGCTCAGGCCCTCGCTGGAAGCTGAAGGTATGTGCTCCTCCCACTCACTATGTTCCTAGCAGAAAAATCCCAAGTCACAAACAACTGAAAATAGCAAAATTGATCTCATAGATCTGTTGCTAAAAAATACAGAGAGTCTACTTACAAACACCTGTGGCTGGTGTGGTGTATTATTCATGCAGCAGAGAAAGACATCAGGGAATCCCAGATTCTTCAGTTTGGAAATTATTTTTCTTTCCAGGTGTGTCTGCTGCCTGTTTCCTGACCAGCACCAAGCTGACACTGAGAGGATCTCATCTGGAAGAAAGTGCCAATGAATGAGGGCAGGAGTATAGAGGACCTCCCATGGGCCACAGGGCGTGTGCCATACCTGCCCACCAGCCAGGGGTGTGCTCTCCTTTTGGAGCCTGGACCAACCTTCTGGACTTTGCAAGATCCAGGAGTAGAATCACCCCAGGAGCTGCTGCTGGGCTGCAGGTTCAGAGACCCCTCCTGAGAGCAGCACCTGGGCAGCAACTGCTGATGGGAAAGGACAGTGCCTCCTTTCTTTCTTTCTCTTTCTTTCTTTTCTTTTCTTTCTTTTCTTCTTTCTTCTTTCTTTCTTTCTTTCCTTCTTTCTTTCTTTCTTTCTTTCTTTCTTTTCTTTCTTTCTTTCTTTTCTTTCTTTCATTCTTTCTTTCTTTCTTTCTTTCTTTTCTTTTCTTTCTTCTTTTCCTTCCTTCCTTCCTTCCTTCCTTCCTTCTTCCCTTCCTCTCCTTCCTTCCTTCCTTCCTTCCTTCCTTTCCTACTTCCTTCCTTCCTTCCTTCCTTCCTTCCTTCCTTCCTTCCTTCCTTCCTTTCCTTCCTTCCTTCCTTCCTTCCTTCTCTTTCCTTCCTTCCTTCCTACCTTCCTTCCTTCCTTCCTTCCTTCCTTCCTTTCCTTCCTTCCTTCCTTTCCTTCCTTCCCTTCCTTCCTTCCTTCCTTCCTTCCCTTCTCCTTCCTTCTTCCTTCCTCTTCCTTCCTTCCTTCCTCTCCTTCCTTCCTTCCTTCCTTCCTTCCTTCCTTCCTTCCTTCCTTCCTTCCTTCTCTTCCTTCCTTCTTCCTTCCTTCCTTCCTTTCCTCTTCCTTCCTTCCTTCCTTCCTTCCATCGCTTCCTTCCTTCCTTCCTTCCTTCCTTCCTTCCTTCCTTCCTTCCTTCCTTCCTTCCTTCCTTCCTTACCTTCCTTCCTTCCTTCCTTCCTTCCTCCTTCCTTCCTTCCTTCCTTCGCGTTCCTTCTCCTTCCTTCCTTCCTTCCTTCCTTCCTTCTTCCTTCCTTCCTTCCATCCTTCCTTCCTTCCTCCTCTCTTCCTTCCTTCCTTCCTTCCGCCACGTTCCTCCGCACTTCCTTCCGCCACTTCCTTCCTTCCGCCACTTCCTTCCTTCCGCCACTTCCTTCCGTCCTTCCGGCCAACTTATCCTTCCTTCCTTCGCCACTTCCTTCCTTCCGGCCACTTCCTTCCTTCCTTCCGCCACTTCCTTCCTTCCTTCCGCCACTTCCTTCCTTCCTTCCTTCCTTCCTTCCTTCCTTCCTTCCTTCCTTCGCTTCCTTCCTTCCTTCCTTCTTCCTTCCTTCCTTCCCTTCTCCTTCCTTCCTTCCTTCCTTCC